>CM037586.1:22791393-22797314 GCA_021018995.1 Chloranthus sessilifolius
TCTTTCGCCGAAGTAAATAGATCTAAAGGTAAGGGGTTTGATCCGGATTTTTCTCCCATTCACGTATCACAAATGGATCGGCAGTGAAATTTGCATTCCTTGTCCACGTCCACTCGGCTCTTTCCGGTATTTTCCGTACCACAGTAATTAGGAATAGGGAATCTCTATCAAATAAAGGTCTTACTGTTGGAATAATGATATCAATTGTTATTTGATGCATTGCGGTCGGTAACGTTGGTGAATTAGGTGGAAGGTACGGAAAGAGAGGGATTCGAACCCTCGGTAAACAAAAGCCTACATAGCAGTTCCAATGCTACGCCTTGAACCACTCGGCCATCTCTCCTACATAATCTTATGATTATAAGACCCAGAAATCGAGTCAATAGTGAGTTATTCATATTATTGCAGTACAGGTACAACCAATCAATTATAAAAAGTTTTCGTCAAAGAAAAATCTTCCTTCGAGGCTCGAGGAATAAAAAAAACATTTTGTTTTTTCTTGTTAAAAACATTAAAAACAAAAAATCGATTCATGTTTATCAAGACGACGATCCCATCTTATTCTGATATTTATACCGGATTAAACCAATGAATTGGAACGAATCAACAGATGGATCCATATTTTATACTATGTTTATATATTCAAAATTCATGAACCGCCCCATGGATTTTTGGATTTCGATTGATTGTATGGTGTCTACACGCTATGCACACAACAGGATAGGTATTCCATGTTTCATCATCGAATAATTATTCGATTCTTTTTCCTCTTTGGATCATAATCCAATAAAAACTTCTCGAGTTATCAGAATCTGTAGGAGAAATTCCTTGATTCTTCAACTTCGACGAAATGCTAATAGTTCCGTTCATTGGTATACTACTAAATTTGAATGAAATCCAATTCCAATCGAATTTCCAATTTTCCTATCTATTCCTGTCCAAAAGGGACAATTTTAGTGGAAGGTCCACATCTTTTTTTTTTTAGAATGAGTCTGTTTTTATGTTATTTCGTACTTTAACAATACAATTCCTTTGTTTGTGGGATCATTTTCCCACGAGAGGTAATGAGAAGAATTGAATTCTAGAATGGATTGCTAACTATGCCTAGATCTCGGATAAATGGAAATTTTATTGATAAGACCTTTTCAATTGTAGCCAATATTTTATTACGACTAATTCCGACAACTTCAGGAGAAAAAGAGGCATTTACCTATTATAGAGATGGTGCGATTTGATTCTTTTTTTTTTATTATTATTTATTTACCGCCCTCAGTCTTACGAGAAGAGACATAGAAAGAAAAAAATTTTTGAAAAAACCTATGCTTGGTGAAGGTGAAGTTCGGAAATAGAACAATTCCTTCTGTCGTGTATCCTCGATTGATGCAGCCTCAGATGCTTCAATTGTTGATTCTAGTATTGAGCGAAAGGTTACACCTATAGGTTTCTGTATTGCGGGTCAATCCTACTCTACTAGTACCAATAGACAGCATAGGGGAAGAAGCGCTACACCCAGAAATCAACAACACAAAAACTTTGTTATAAATTCTCCCTTTTCCTTATTAGGATTGGGACTACCAAGAATAGAATGGTTGGGACAACAAACATCCATCTTGTTCGTACTTTGGATACCCGTATAACCATCGAAGATCGTTGAAGTGACTAATTCCTGGAAATAGGAGGCGTTGAGGACAAAGAAATTGTTGGAGTTACCATTTCTATCTAGCACCAACACGCTTGGTGTTAAGAAAAGGCCTCTTACAGGAAGGCTGGCTAGAGATTTCTTGTAAAAACACCAGCCCCTGTCAGCTCATAATGAGAATATTTCAATCTTTTTTGATTCCATGGATTATTCCCCTTATTACTATGCACAGAAGGGAGGAGCCGTATGAGATGAAAATCTCACGTACGGTTCTGGAACGGGGATTCTTTGAATAGAATGAACGACCGTAACGGATGTCAGCTCAATCCGACGGAAATTATGCGGAAGCTTTACAGAATTATTATGAAGCTACGCGACTAGAAATTGATCCCTATGATCGAAGTTATATACTCTATAACATAGGCCTTATCCACACAAGCAACGGAGAACATACGAAGGCTTTGGAATATTATTTTCGAGCACTAGAACGAAATCCATTCTTACCACAAGCTTTTAATAATATGGCCGTGATCTGTCATTACGTGCGACTATCTCCACTATAGAAAAAGGAAAGAAAGATCAAATCCACTAGTAAATATGAGAAACACAAATATAGGCTTTCTACATATGCATCGTCTAAAACAACGATTTTTATCAGCTGTAGCAAAGAAAGAGACTTCATAGGAGTCGAAATATGAAGAAATATATATGGCCTATATATTTGATTCTATGGATAAAGGATCTAATTGATAGAGGAAGCACCGTAAAGATCAATTAGCGAGGTTTTTGGCCGATACAATAAGAACTGCTTACTTATGTCATGATATGAGATCAAAGTTAGGAATTAACTTATGTAATAGAGTCGATCCACTAAGGTATTGAGCAGCGGTGTAGCATCAGATCCCAAAGATAGTAAGTCCTTTCTTTCTTATCTTATGAAGGAAAGTCTTTTTCAAAGATTCTATATGAATTTCTATATGAAACCGAGATAGTTACCTCTCCGAAAATTTTAATGATAGGGGAAGATACCTATGCTTTATTCTTCGGAAGGTGGGAGAAAAGATAAAACGGATTATTGATCAAAATAAGAGTTTGAAACTCATGTAATTAACTTCTTCTGGTGAACCCGAGAAAAATGGGATAGATTTACGAGAAATCTCATTCAGTTAGATATGGTAGATTAAGATGGGACACCAAAAGAATTGACTGATGAGCCGTATGAGGTAGGAAACTCTCAAGTACGGTTCTAAGGGAAGGAATTGACACACCTATTCCGACCGGGGAGAACAGGCCATTCGACAGGGAGATTCTGAAATTGCAGAGGCTTGGTCCGATCAAGCTGCCGAGTATTGGAAACAAGCTATAGCGCTTACCCCAGGTAATTATATTGAAGCACATAATTGGTTGAAAATCACGAGGCGATTCGAATAAGAACACTTTCTTTTTGAACTTTTTGAATTCATTATAATTGTTTGTTGGATCCCCCAATCAAATAAAATGGATCCTTTCACTGGGAAGAGCCAATCAAGGAATTTCATTATATCCCTTCTAAGATCGTTCTATTTTGTCTGGTCCCTCATAGGGATAAACAATACGGATACAGTACAGAATCAGAATATATTCCTTTCTGCTAATGCTAATAAAGCTAATAAAAGAGACCTTCGAATGATTAAATATATATTGGGATGTCTCTTATTAATGACTAATGAATGATCCCGTGAGTTGTAATAGAGTAGTTCTATGTAAGAGTCAAATATTAAGTATAAATCCATCTAGGCACTAGTAGATTGAGATATGAATACACTAGGTTGCACTCAAAAATTGTTTTTGCGTCCCGCCAGGAAGGGTTTTTACAAAATTTTTAGGTCCGTTGAGCGCCTCATAGCTATGTCATAATAGATCCGAACACTTGCCCCGGATCGACTTCCATATCATAATTGCTCTAGTGAATAACTAAAGAAAATATATAGATGGGAGATAGGAAAGAAAGGAACTAATTCTAAATTATAAATATCCATCTTTCAGAGGTTCACTAATTACTTGACTATTGGCGGGTCTCTTTGTATGTGTTGTCCGGAAAGAGGAGGACTCAATGATTATTCGTTCGCCGGAACCAGAAGTGAAGATTGTGGTGGATAGGGATCCCATAAAAACTTCTTTTGAGGAATGGGCCAGACCCGGCCATTTCTCAAGAACAATAGCTAAGGGCCCCGATACTACCACTTGGATCTGGAACCTACATGCTGATGCTCACGATTTCGATAGTCATACCAGTGATTTGGAGGAGATCTCTCGAAAAGTATTTAGTGCTCATTTTGGTCAACTCTCTATCATCTTTCTTTG
The DNA here is from genome assembly GCA_021018995.1 of Chloranthus sessilifolius. NCBI lineage: Eukaryota > Viridiplantae > Streptophyta > Magnoliopsida > Chloranthales > Chloranthaceae > Chloranthus > Chloranthus sessilifolius. The sequence goes on from CM037586.1 coordinate 22,795,376, forward strand.
GCTGAGCGGCATGTACTTCCATGGCGCTCGTTTTTCCAATTATGAAGCATGGTTAAGCGATCCTACTCACATTGGACCCAGCGCCCAGGTGGTTTGGCCGATAGTGGGTCAAGAAATATTGAATGGTGACGTGGGCGGGGGTTTCCGAGGAATACAAATAACCTCCGGTTTTTTTCAGATTTGGCGAGCGTCTGGAATAACTAGTGAATTACAACTCTATTGTACCGCAATTGGTGCATTGGTTTTTGCAGCGTTAATGCTTTTTGCCGGTTGGTTCCATTATCACAAAGCTGCTCCAAAATTGGCTTGGTTCCAAGATGTAGAATCTATGTTGAATCACCACTTAGCGGGGTTACTAGGACTTGGGTCTCTTTCTTGGGCAGGACACCAAGTACATGTATCTTTACCGATTAACCAATTTCTAGATGCTGGAGTAGATCCTAAAGAGATACCACTTCCTCATGAATTTATCTTGAATCGGGATCTTTTGGCTCAACTTTATCCCAGTTTTGCCGAGGGGTCAACCCCATTTTTCACCTTAAATTGGTCAAAATATGCAGAATTTCTTAGTTTTCGTGGAGGATTAGATCCCGTAACAGGGGGTCTATGGCTAACCGATATTGCACACCATCATTTAGCTATTGCAATTCTTTTCCTGATAGCAGGCCACATGTATAGGACCAATTGGGGCATTGGCCATGGACTGAAAGATATTTTAGAGGCTCATAAAGGTCCATTTACAGGCCAGGGCCATAAAGGCCTCTATGAGATCCTAACAACGTCATGGCATGCTCAATTATCTCTTAACCTAGCTATGTTAGGCTCTTCAACCATTGTTGTAGCTCACCATATGTATTCCATGCCTCCCTATCCATACCTAGCTATTGATTATGGTACACAACTTTCGTTGTTTACACATCACATGTGGATCGGTGGATTTCTCATAGTTGGTGCTGCTGCACATGCAGCCATTTTTATGGTAAGAGATTATGATCCAACTACTCGATACAACGATCTATTAGATCGTGTCCTTAGGCACCGCGATGCAATCATATCACATCTCAACTGGGCATGTATATTTCTAGGCTTTCACAGTTTTGGCTTGTATATTCATAATGATACCATGAGCGCTTTAGGGCGTCCCCAAGATATGTTTTCAGATACCGCTATACAATTACAACCCATTTTTGCTCAATGGGTACAAAACACTCACGCTTTAGCACCTGGTGCAACAGCTCCTGGTGCAACAACAAGCACCAGCTTGACTTGGGGGGGTGCTGGTTTAGTAGCAATAGGCGGCAAAGTTGCTTTGTTACCTATTCCATTAGGAACCGCAGATTTTTTGGTACATCACATTCATGCATTTACGATCCATGTGACTGTATTAATACTACTGAAAGGTGTTCTATTTGCTCGTAGCTCCCGTTTGATCCCCGATAAAGCAAATCTTGGTTTTCGTTTCCCTTGTGACGGACCTGGAAGAGGGGGGACATGTCAAGTATCCGCCTGGGATCATGTCTTCTTAGGTTTATTCTGGATGTACAATGCCATTTCGGTAGTCATATTCCATTTCAGTTGGAAAATGCAGTCGGATGTTTGGGGTAGTATAAGTGATCAAGGGGTGGTGACTCATATCACGGGAGGAAACTTTGCACAGAGTTCCATTACTATTAATGGGTGGCTCCGGGATTTTTTATGGGCACAGGCATCTCAGGTAATTCAGTCTTATGGTTCTTCCTTATCCGCATATGGCCTTTTTTTCCTAGGTGCTCATTTTGTCTGGGCTTTTAGTTTAATGTTTCTATTCAGTGGCCGTGGTTATTGGCAAGAACTTATTGAATCCATCGTTTGGGCTCATAACAAATTAAAAGTTGCTCCTGCTACTCAGCCTAGAGCCTTGAGCATTGTACAAGGACGTGCTGTAGGAGTAACCCATTAC
>CM037586.1:22804936-22809936 GCA_021018995.1 Chloranthus sessilifolius
GGTCAAGATCCGCTTCTACTTCTACAAGTTTTCTCTATCGTCAAATTTAAATATCAGAATAGCTGATATAGTCATGATTCAATGGGTCAGGTCCACTTACTTTTGCTTTTCTTTATTTCTCATTTTGACGATGGATTTGATTGGAACAATGGAGAAGTAGGAATATTTTGGTTTGGTGATCGGGATTGGGTAGCTAGAATAGCTATGTCCCAGGACCAAAAAAAAATATGAATCATGAAACATGAGAAGGAATATAGCCTGTATGACAATGACATAGTAGTCCTCCTAATTCCTAAATAAGGGCGATTACTTATTATATTAATAAATAAATGTAATGAATAAATGTTCAACCCTATAAATATAACAATATAACTCATTCTATAACTCATTATACGAGTGGTTACCTTTTTTTTTATTACAATTTTATTACAAATAAATATCAAAAATATCTCCATTCTCCGCTGAAAAATGAAGACTAAGACTGGAGTTTCGGGGAAAAAGCCCTTTATCGGATTTGAACCGATGACTTACGCCTTACCATGGCGTTACTCTACCACTGAGTTAAAAGGGCCCATTTTAGTCAATTCATGAATTAGCCACTATGAGTCTAGTGCATGTACCTATATATATATACTATATGCACATATATACATGTATGCATAAGGGCTCATTTAGGAACATGAAATTGTATTTCACTAGGAATTCTTGATATTTTACAAATATCAATGCAATGAATTGTTTCAAGACTGATCCTAATTGCTTTGTTTTTATTGACCATCAGAACGAGATTCGCTTGATTGATACATGTACCAATCCGACATAGATCCAAGATATTTGATCGAATCATGTGATGAAGGGATTCGACTCGTACCCTGAACCGAATTCCGAATTCTTATCAAAAAAAAACAAAAAATTTCTATTGTTTCTGAATTTCCTGGCTTAGTATGAGATAGAGAGAGGCATATCTCATCTTAACGATGAGCGAATTGATGAGTGAAAATGGAAGAAATAGAGTTTTACTTTTTTCTGTCGGACAAATCACTCCCTAAAGGGATCCTATACTTCGTCATAGATATATGGTTCATTCATGAACCAAGAATTCTGTAACCAAGAATTCTGTGGAATCAGGAAAGCAAGAAAGATTTTCCGGATCTAGGCATACCGTTCTATTTCTATTATATTGACAATTCCAAAAACCTGGCCATACTATGACATAGTATATGCTGGCGATCGGGCAGGTATGCCCCTATCGTCTAGTGGGTCAGGACATCTCTCTTTCAAGGAGGCAGCGGGGATTCGACTTCCCCTGGGGGTAGGGTACTACGAAAGGACGTTGATCATGGATTATCAATAAGCCTAGAATTGATTCTTCCTGGGTCGATGCCCGAGCGGTTAATGGGGACGGACTGTAAATTCGTTGGCGATATGTCTACGCTGGTTCAAATCCAGCTCGGCCCAATAATTCGCCGATCCATGAGGATGATATACAAAATTTGTCCCTCCGAAATGCCTGATATGGAAGAAAAGAATAAAGAGTCTTTTTTTATTGAAAAATGGATTATCAATCGATTTGGTAATAACCACAGGATTACTAGTAATTCATGTCACTCTCACTATAGTCCATATCTATGTGGATATCCGTATATAACTCGTGTCTCTGTTACAGTTACAACACGCCGATTTTTTTATTTTTATTTATATAAATGGTTCAATCATAAGAATATGTATGCTGTACACCTCATTCCTCATTTACCTGGGATTGTAGTTCAATTGGTCAGAGCATCACCTTGTCAAGGCGGAAGCTGCGGGTTCGAGCCCCGTCAGTCCCGACCTAGGATCCGATGAATCCATCAATTCATCTCTCCATTTTCCGTGAAGAGGGGGGCCAAGGGGCAAGATCTAATTCCCAGTAGGGATCCTTATTTCTTACGTTTTTCGTTTTGCATTTCTCATCAGACAAATACGGGAATTTCAATTACTTCAACTAGTACCGATTGATGGGGGAGAGGCATATGTAGATGAAATCGGTGGTATCACCATATTCAGGATTCCCAGAGATAGCGCACTGGTCTGGCTTTTTCGATTGTTCCTGATCAATGGAATTGAATAAATAAAGTAAGTACCTATATGTTTCCCGGGAACACATACACAAATTGTATTCGTTTATTGTACGATACACAATTAACTTAACATAGTTAACCCATATTTACGTTTACGACACTTCTCTGTCTTCCAAGAAGATTAGATCATCACAAAAACTTAGCTTAGAACTTAACTCATTCCTTTTTCCATTTCACTTCTACTGTTTGGGTCTGTGACCAATGGAACACCGGTCAGATGATACCCCATCAGATGCCTTAATATAAGGCAAATGGTAGGTTATAGAGAAGAAAGAGTGGAAAAAGACGAGAAATTCAATGGGATTCTTGATTGGATCAGGAATCGAATTTCAAATTCGATTCGGTATGGATAAAAGATCTTCCTATGTTATACTATTCAATTCTCGACAATGAATCAATTTGATCGATCAGATATTGATTGTTATTCATGATATTGATACGATTCAGTATCATCACATTCAGGCTGCAATTTATCCCATTGAATTTACAGGAAAAAAATTTATCATCTCTATGGGATTAGATCCCGAATTATTACGAAGCAAAAAAAAACAATGAGATTATGGAAGTAAATATTCTCGCATTTATTGCTTACGTAAAAACAGTCAGTCAAAATGATTAATTTGACTCAAATTTGACTCATGAGTTCTTTTCTTATCAATGATTGAAGAAATGAAAGGGATGCAAATTCCAAGTATTAAATGAAATGGGTGGACTGGAATCAGCAGTATATGAGATAGTATGGTAGAAAGAACTATATGAACCTTTCTACCACACTATCCATTATTATTATTATAAAATATATTTTAAAAAAGAAAGTTGTATTGTATACAGATATGGGCTTGATGTGGATCAATCCACAATATGTATGTACATACATGTAAATTACATCTATGCATATGTAAATAGTAAGTACTCCAATTGTATTTCTTCGCTACATCCATTTGTATTGATTCCGATCAATCCGAAATAATCGAACGTCAAGTCAACTGTTCTAAGATTAAAGATTATTTTCAATATGGATCCCGGGATCCATCGAAACAATCAATGGGGGAAGAATAGTATGGGCATATCTTATATAAAAGAAAACCAAGTAATCTCTAATGTTTTGCATTCCGAAGTAATTGATTGAGCTGTTAACAGCTGATCCAAGGAGTTCCATGGTAACTTATTCGGATTTTGAAAAGGAGTAGTAGGCCCCACCGATTTTTCATGCTTGAACCTTGAACCATGGCATGGGGCGAGTTGATAAAGTCTAAATAAGATTCCTAGGAGTATAAAATGGTAAGTTCGCGATATGTGGATCACCCAACGCAAGATCTTATTATGCGTAGTACCTCTTTTCTTTGGACAACCACTATGTCTATGTCGCCTCCAGGAGAAAGTACGTATCTACGTAATAGCAGATTCCTCTTTGAAGAGTAAAGAGGGAAAAAAATATATATAATATATATAGGGTTAGTTGTTCCTCATTGTAATATCCATTATTATTATTCTAGTAAGAGCCGGTTCATCGAAATAGAATATTTCGGTTAGGAAGAATTCGAAATGCGAACATGGGAATCCTTGAAATATTTGTTTGATTGAAAGGTTCTAATTCATATATTAATTGATTCCAGTAGAATTTGGAAATGGAGATATTTTATAATTTTGAAATGGAGATCTTTTTCTTTAAAAACACTTCGCAAAACGATCTATTAAACAATTGATTCTATTACTCAACTCAATGATACTCAACTCAATGAGTTGTATACCTAGAGTCCACTTCTTCCCCATACTACGAGTGAAAGAGAAAATGTAAAGACTACCATTAAAGCAGCCCAAGCGAGACTTACTGTATCCATATGAATTATGTCCCCTATCTATATGAATATGATAGAATCATTCTATTATTGATCACTAATAATAGTGGAATCAATGGTGCATAGTCAAAATGGTATTCTGACCTAACACTATTGATGAATCAATCCAATCCAATATTGATTGAATGCCTGAGCACTCAGAGACTCTCGTGAGTCTGGATACAAAGTATCTTCAGTCCTTTCTACAACTCCGAATTTGATTCTCCATCATCCTATCCAATCTAATTCAAGATTCAATGATTAGACCTTACACTAGTCGGGTAAGGTAATTAGGAAGGATCGATCGTCCTTCCTATAATCTATCCTTGGATCCTAGGAGCAAGGATTTACAGTCCTTTATGGAACCTCCGGATTCTTAAAATAAAGTATCGACAGTCCTAGTCCTTTGCCTCTGCTTCTGCTGGTCAAGAATTCGGCGAGTTATATCAGCAGGATAAGATAAGAGATTCCGAGGCTTTTGTTGATCAGGCGACACCCGGATTTGAACTGGGGAGAAAGGATTTGCAGTCCCCCGCCTTACCACTCGGCCATGCCGCCAAAACCGTAAAAAATAGATGTAAATCTTTTTTTATTGGGTCCAGTTGAGATTATTCTCTTCGATTGATTGTATAGTATCTCAAAACACACAATACCTAAACCTAAAAAATGCTCTTCTCTTTATTTTATATATTCTATTTTATATTTAGATTTCAATAGAATATTGAAATGAAAGATAAAAATGAAATGGATTTCCAGTAACAGAATCCAAAATTCAGGTAAAATTGGAACCATTAACTAGAACTATTGACTGTGAATTCATGAATGGTTCCCTGATTTTTATCTCCAATTTCCTTAATTACATAAGAAAATCTTATGGATACACGACTAATCCGTACCCATTCATTTCAATAATGAATCCTTTTCCATTTCAATTATAACAGCAATTTTGTGTATATGTAAACCCCAGAAATTGTTACACAGATACCTAGTCGGGTATCTTATCTACATATAATCATCGTACTTTCATTTTTCATTGAATATT